>VDFB02358134.1:64841010-64871491 GCA_007258455.2 Sequoia sempervirens
ATCGTTTCTTCTGAGTCATTTGATTTTACTTGTTTTATTAATGTTATAATGATTGATATAGTTGTTAGTTCATTGCATTATTGTGTTTATGTTGCGAGTGACTTCCAAGAGTAAGTCGATGCCAAGGGGGGGAGGATGTAGTGCCCCTCCGGTTCGGTCATCTTTGGTCTCCGAGTAAGTTGATTTCTAGTGTACTTAGTGGTTTTGTTTAAAATGATTAATTAAAATTAAGAATTATCTTACTATGCATGAATTTGTGTACCATTAGATAAATAAACAAATATTATAAAATAAATAAAATAGGTTCTTAAAAGAGATTAAAATGTAAACTTGTTTTAAACATGAGAAGAAATATAAATTGAATTAATGGAATTTTCAATATGACAATAATAATAGTGATTTAGGTATTTTAAAATTAAGATATCAATGTTCAAGTATTAGTATTAAAGGTAATTCAATTAACATTAATAGCAAATAAGATTAATATTTGCTTAATGGATAACCTTGGGGGACCCAAACTTAATAAACATTCTTTTAAAACAATCGTTTGTCATATGAGGTGAACAATAATCCAATTAATTTTGGTAACCTCAGGCATTTATGCTGAACAAAGGTAGCACGTTGTCTTAGGCGCAATAACAGGTTTCATTTAATATTTAGTGGCAGATTGTATGCTGCATTAATTTAGCCTCTGAAAGCTCTTTTTGGGAAGGCATTTGAGGAAACACGTGCCTTGTCCATGCATCCATATTTTGCATGCATATCTGCCAGGGTAGTTGCATAGAGAAAGGGGGCAAATTCCTCTATCGGTTATGCGCGGGGGAGGTACTCGGGGAGAGGGGATTCGCGCCTTGCCTGTGCATCTACATTCCTCTGAGCTCGTCAATGACTCCGCACTTCACCTTGATGGATGCCCATAACTTGTTTTCAAAACTCCCATGATGGCGCAGGCAGAGTAGGATGCTAGTAAAAGGACTTGGAAGCTATTTTTATATTAAAGATACTCCGCAGATAGTTGCCCAGGTTTGAATTTTCTATGCATCGTCCCTATCTTCGATTAAGTATTGGACAAGTTTATTTTAAATTCTGATGTGCTAATATTGTATACATAAAGCTTTCGAAAACCTGCTTAAGTTGCTCCTCCACCTGCTAATTGCATTTGCTTGAGAGTTTCTTAAGCCTATCTCCTAAATCTATTTTGTGCGTAGCCTACAGTCACTGAGACCCCGTCCCTTTGAGGCATTCTATCATGCTGTTCGCATGCCTTGTGGGGCGTTCACATTCCCCACTTAGCCTACCTAAACAATGGCAACCTGTTACATTCGCATCACTCGAAATTAGATTGTTGTAGAGTTTTAAATATTCTCGCTGATACCATTGTCAACCTATCTTAGCCGCATCACTTGAACATAATAGGTAGCTTAAAGGTTGAGATAACCGGCTGCATTACTTCCGCTAATTGCACTTGCTTGAAAGTTGTTGTTGCCTATTAGATGAAATCTTTTCTTTAGTCATCTCCTATTCACAGATAGAAGGGTTGCCTTGGAAATGCTCGATTCTCCTCCATACACCTCAGCCGTGGGTGTTGTGTCACTTCCTCACCTTCACCCTATCGTTAAATGAGTATGCAACAATAGTGTTTACCTTGGAGCTAACCCAGTCGCGTTTTCAGGCCCTTTATCCTTAGCAACCACAGTGTCAGCAAGGAATAATGGATAATTCTGTGTTTTGGAGTTACCAGCCTACAACTGCAAATATTTCCCCTGGTACCATTCGCAACCTACTACAGCAACAACTCTTGAACATGGAAATCTGTAGGGGCGTAAATAGCCTTCCTGATTCCTTTCGCCACTTATCATACCTGCAGTGCTTGAAAATATATTGTTGTAGAGGTTTAAATAATCTCCCTGATACCATTGTCAGCCTGTCTTAGCCTTCCTGATTCCTTTCGCCACCTGTCATACCTGTAGTGCTTGAAAATAGATTGTTGTAGAGGTTTAAATAATCTCCCTGATACCATTGTCAGCCTGTCTTAGCTGCAACACTTGAACATAATAGGAAGTTTAAAGGTTTAAATCACCTTCCTGTTCCTTTGGCGTCTCCTGCCAATTGCATATTCTTGGAAGTTTCTAAAGCCTGTAGACAAATCCATTTCCGCACTTATCCTGTAATTTTTACATTCCATGAGTTGACATTTCTTGGAGGCATTCTATCTAACAGTTCACGTGCCCTGTTTTTGATTCTACATTTTGTATACATGTCGGCCAGGGTACTTGCAACTTCAGACATCTGGCAAATTCCTCTATCTGTTATGCTTTCAGGGATGCCCATACCCTGTTCCAAAGCTCCCATTTTGGTCAGCAGGCAGAGTGAATGCCGGAAGAAACTGTAGAATTTGATGTTACACCTGTCGACATCTGCATAGTAGTTTTTGGATCCAAATGAAGATGCAGTGCCACTGGAAATACTTCTAAGTGCATATTCACATATAATTTACAGGCGCCAAGTAAACCCATTCCCATTCCCTGAATATAGCTATTATTTAGACTGTATCAATATTGATTAAGTATTTATGCCATTGTTAGTCTTGCCCTACTCATTAACGTAGAAATGGGAGCCAATGCTGCTACCACTGGAATTACCAGTAGGAAGTTATATAAAATTCCCAAATTTCACCTTAACGACTTTGTCAGCATAAAATAGCTAACGCTCAATCTTCACATTTAGCTCGATCTCATCTAATAAATATGGTGCAACCTAATTTATTACTCTTGCCAAGCTTGGGCGGCTATTGCTCACGCTAAACCAAAGCCTTAATAAATTCCAAGTTTTTACTTGTCACTGCGTTAAAGTTTAAAAAGGAAAAAGAGGTTGGTCATAGTCTTAGAAAGCTTCACTTTATAATACAACCCTTAAAATGAAGTAAATTAAATTAAGCTCTTAAGTCTAAGAAAGAAGGGAAAGTCATCGTATAAATCTTTTTACTTAAAGTTATCCCTTAAATAAAGTAAAAGGGGGTATATTTTCATATTCTTTAAAACTAAATTTAGTATGACTAGGATTCCCTTAGATTATCTGCTTAATAGGAAAAAAAAGAAGGGGGAAATAATAATGTATATAAGTAGGAATATTATAATTATTTGTATATAATTCTTTTCATGCTTATAAGTCTTTTTAAATTACTTTTAGGGTAGATTATATATGAAAATAAATAAACAAACAAATAAATAATAGTTAAATTAAAATAAAATAAGGATATGTATAAGGGTAGAGATTAAATTAAAAATTGATTTATTTATATTGTAGATAATTAAATGTTGATGTTGCAATCTTTTGTGTTGCCGAAATTATAATTGTGTTCAAATGCATTTAAAATTAGGTTTATGTTATTCTCAAATGAATTTAAAAATTAGATTTAATTAGTAGTTATTTAAAATTAAAATGATTTACAAACTCCTCTAATCTTAGATTTGTGATTTGCATATAAATCATATGGGTCGAATTCTGTGTTTTGTGTATAAATCATCTAGGTTGGATTTGAATTAGATTTATTTAGTTTGAAACTAACAAATGCAATGTTATATTTTCATTAAATCTATTTATTGAAGTATACCAATATGCTTCATTTTTATTATTATTTTGAAGTAATAAATGAATAGGATATATTCTGATTAAATTCATTTATTTGAAGTTAACCAATATACTGCTTTTTAATTGCATTTATTATTCTTGAAATTACAAATATCTATGTTTCATTTTAATGTTAATTATTTTGAAGTAAATAAAGGTATAAGTTAGGAATCTTAAATTAAGAGAAATATGAAGGATTACCTAATGTAGGATTTCATAGTGCTTATTTAATTAAAATATTTCATGGTGGAAATACATTTAATTATAGTTAATTATTTAATTATTCTCTACATTATCTTTAGTAGGATTGGATTGTGTCTACGTTTAAGTGAATGGACATTATAGGTTATCTTGAACATGTGGATAGTTACTTATTCATCCTAAATACTCTTTGGATTTGATTCTTTATGCATACTGGTGAATCTATATTGATCATATTTTCCTCTCATTTTATTTCGCTTTTGAGGTAGTTTTATGTCTAGACATGATTTGGATATGATGGGAACCCGAATGTTAAGTTACTTTATGATGGATAGTCATGGGTGGTATGTTGTTAGGCTTCTAGAGGCGATGGGAAATCCGTTTTGTGTTGAATCTGCCCATGTATAAACCTTTGTGTTTCCTTTGATTGTATTCCTATTTTAAGTTCTCATGGGTGTACTTTGTTCTATGATTTGGTTGCCTTAGTTATGACTATGAGCGAGATGGGCCATGCCTCGCTCACGCATTTGTTTGTGATTTTTTATGCTTGATACATCTCTTGCTTTTCCTTTGTTGCCTCCGGAAGCAGTTACCTTGTAAGTGGTTGTTGAGATTGTTGTATGTTATGTTTTGGTTGACCTTGTGGTTTAGTCTTGTGATCATTCTGCTTGTCTATCTCAATCGTGGGTCCTTTCTTGTCATCTCCTAGCATGGGGGGTGGACCTTTTGGTCCATGTGGTCGAGTGGAATGTGCTATGCACCCCATTGGGTCCCCAATTTGAGTTCATGTTGATGTTGTCGATCCAAGACTCTACCTCATCTCTATTGTACCATGTTCAATTATGTAACATTCTAGTATTTGATGTATCTTTTCCTCCGCATGGTAGGATGTGTATGTTTTCCTAAAGTAATGTATTGTACTCCTGAAGTAATGTAATGTACTCCTGAAATGGCTGTAATGTATTACTTTACTTTTGTAAACCTTATGTGATAGTTGTTATCTGATGTGTTATATCTATGGAAATATACTCCAAAATTGTCATATTGAACTTAATAAAATTTTATATGTATCTTTTTCATCTCTTTGATCATGGATGATGGTATGTTATCTTTATGTAATCTTGATTCATTCATTATCATTATGGTTTGAGTTTAGATTTTCGTATTTCCAACCCATGTACCCTAGAAGACATAGATGATGTTTTAAACACATAGTTTCTCTTCATGTAATGTATGTACATATTCATCTCATGCAATGTTTCACTTTCAAAATAAAATATATGTGCGGTGTTTGTTGTCCTTTGGGGTTCACACGGTGGGGCGTTACATAGTCACACTTATCCTCCTCAGTAATTCTGATCCAACCAATTCTTTGGGCAAGGTACTAAGCCCTAGCTCATAAATGTCATAGAATAAATCAATACATACTAAGTCCTTAGGTCTTAACCCTTTAGGGATTTCTATCAAGGCATCCAAAACCTTATTTTCAATTCATATGGAAATTCTTCTATGTTTCTTTTCATGCTAGACAGTCTTTGAATAAAAGACATCTGATCAACATTACTCAAATTTTGTTGATGTTCAATTGGGAGTTAACTGTGATTTGTATTATGTAATTATGTAACAATAGAAGCACTATTATCTTGACAATCATTTCTATTGTTTGATCCATGAATTCTATTTGCATGAGGCATGCTATGATAAACAACACTTCTTGCCATGTATCCTTTCATCGTTAAGTATTTTGAGTTGTTTTCAATATCCATAGCAATGTGATATGCCTAATGCAATGTTGTGGGTTCCATATCCCTTACCAAATAACTCATCCCATTATAAAATGCACCTAGATACACAAATAAACAGTTTTCATCACTTGTTCTCATGTTTTTAGGAACATTCCCTACTACCTTTGTGAATCTGAGATTGAAGGTAGGAACCAACTCCCCTTCTTCCTTATGGATTTCCATAAATATTTTTCTTATCATATTTGGACTAACCCTTTCACCAAAATGTTCCATAAATGCTATCATGATGTCATTCCATGAAGCTACAAAACATATTAGTAGATATGAGAACCATTCTCTAGCATCTTCTTTTAATGGCCGAGTAAAAAGCTTCATGACAATATACTCACGATCCACCTCAAAATCTCCCATCAAATCCATGAATGCATTCAAATGTTTAGAAGCTAACTCAAAAAATTTCCCTATAAATTTAGGAAAATGTTTCCTAATATCCTTGGGAATATTATTATGGAAACCTTGAATACCATTAAAACTCAATGGCTTATATCTCTCAATAGAGAATTTCCTTTGATGGAAAAATAAAGGTTGCATGCCCTACATGTTTTTACTTGATGTTCCACAAGGAGATATAGTGGATTGATACATTTCTCTTATATCCCTATTCAATCATCAACTTCATAATTGATTTTCTACTGCCTCATTCCTTAATTTAATCATGATTTTAAAATGTATAACAAACACATTTATGCTTTAAGGGAACATTTGAAAAATAAGCATACTTCTTCAACCCAATATTGATATTAAAAATTGCACCTTAGAAGTATGTAAAATGACTACCACCCTTCCCTTTACTAGTGCTTAATTCACTTAATAGGGAATGGAATTTCTTCTAAATCATGCAATATGGCTTTCATACGAATTTGCACTTTATGAAAACCAAAAACAAGGGAAATACCTAGATATGATTGCAATTGCCTTGAATTATGCTTCTAACTAGAAAAAAAATTTAGGTCTGAAGCTATCATCACAATTCCTTCCTATTCTTTGCATAGAGTCGCCACCTCTGTTTTTACAGATCATGAGCTTCAACAACATGTAGCATTCTTCAAAGATTAATTTCACTATGAAGCTTCCAAACTATTAGGGCTACACATGAATCCTATATACTTTTTGAGTTCTTTAACACTTTCTCTATAGCTTTTCCTCAAGGTACTTCATCATGTGGGCTCAATTCTACCTTATGTGAGCGTAATTTAAATAGAAATCTAAAGTAAATAAAAAAATATAACCAAAGCTTATTTGTTCCACTGTAAAAGCTAAAATTATATTACATGACACAAGGCTTCTCATTCAAGGCTCCCCCTAGCATTCATTTCCCACCTTCTCATCACACACATTTCAATAATAATGGCAATAATAGCTTTGCAGTGGAAAATTAAGAGGAAAAGGGGGAAATATGGGTGTTGGAAATGAAGGAATTGCTCTACATGCCTCACTCTGATTATTTTCAAAGGCTTGCCATTGAGAATGTCGTTTGGGAGGCAAGTCTTCGTGTTGTGTTGTGGATTTTGCAGGTGCAAAAATTTCACTGCACTTTCATCCTGAAATGATGTTGTTGGCTATTAACTATGTAGATCATTCATGGCCTGGACATTGAAACCAAATTATTTAAGTGGTTTTCCAAAAATATAAACTTCATCTAAACTAAAAAAAATTAATATTTGATTTAAATGAATGAAAAGTAAAATATAATCTATATTAACAAAAATGAAATTAATCTAATAAAAAAAATTACCAAACAAAATGTAAAACTAACTATAAATATTAAGACAAAAAAAAAATAATTAAAATCTAAATATGAATAGAAGCCAAATGAAACTTTTCTGAAAGTTGTTTGCAACAGTCAACCACGCCAATGCAGAAGTTTTCAATTTTGACACTTAGAAAGTAAAGACATCAATCAAAATTAATGCTTCAATAGTTCAAAATCCAAAAAAAAAAGTATCAAGGGGAAGTAATGAATGCGGTGAGTTCAGCCAACTGCCAGCCGCTCATAGCCGACCAGGCATCATTCTCTGCCGACCATGAGTTGAGTTGGTCTGCAAAGAACATTAGAAAATTCATGCCATGAAAGTAAATTCTATTGGGCAAGATACAACACCATTTAACCATTGATACAATTCTAGTTATGTCTCAGAGATTCTAGGATACATCACCATGAAAGAAATTTGGACAAGATACAACACCATTCAACTTGGTGTATTGAGAGTAATGCCATGGTCTTTTCCTTGCTGTCTTTCCTTACTACATGTGATAAAAAAGTTAAGAGATGTGCTGAAACAAAAGACTCGTAAAATAATTGTCATAAAGAGAGGTAATAAGTTCATTGAAGTTAGAGGAAAAGATCATCACAAAAGTTGGTGTTTTAAGATTATGGGTGAAAATTCTTTGAGAGGGGGCACAATAAATATGTAGATATGGGAAAGCATGGGGTGCTCAAAACATATACCATGCAGATTTGAAGCGATACATGGGGGCACAAGCTGCAATGATGCCTTCTCTAGTTATTTGTAAGGTAAACAAGGATGCTTAAATGGATGCGACACTGGTTAAGGTGGGGGCTCTAGCAAAGGGACTTTATTAAAAGAGAAGCTTGAATTTTTTTGAAAATGGATAGCATGGGATACCTCCCTCAAACAAGCTCCTCAAAGTGTTACCTGCAATCAAGGAAATTGAAAGGTGTGCAACCCAAATCATTAAAGAAAGCCACATGAGAGACAGGTAAATAAAGCCACATAAAACATCATCCAGAAGCCTTTGAAAACAATATGAGTCATCACAAAATAATATGAGGCATTTAGATTTACCAAATGTATTAGTGAAATATTTTTTGATTAGATTGCAAGTAACATAGTAACTTAAATCCCTAACAACAATAGAGCAGAATGAAAACAAGAAGCATAAGAATAATGAAACAACATCACCTAGTCCTCAAGCTTCCATTGGTTGACCTCCATTGGGCTTCTCCATCTTGTTTAAAATGGTATAATTTCCCTCAAATTTGAAGTGCAAATATCACCTATGATGAAGACAAGAAAAATATTGAAGATTTGTGAGTGCTCAAGTATTCAAGTCCTCAAGCATGTGTGTAACTTGTGTCTGAATGACTCTATGTGTTGAGCAAAATGACTTGAAAGAGGGCCTTTTAAAGAATGCCAAACTAAGAATGGATGGCTAGGATTAAAATTTTGTGAAGCTCTAAGATCAATGGCTAGGATTCAATGTGATGAGGAGTATTAGGGTTAAGGAAACATTAGGTCAAATTTAGGGAAAGCCTTGAAATGAAGGGTCGAGATTTAATTGGAGAGAATCAAATCAATGGTGGAGAAAAAGAGGTAGTTGGAATAATATAAATTATTTAATTTATGGAGAAAGGTTGACTTATGAATTAAATAATGGTTTAATTCATAAATGAGAATGAGACAAAAGACAATAAATAATTGTTTTAATTTTTCTTTTGGGTGGGATGGAAAGTGAGTTAAATGGATAAAGTTATTTAATTGAAGGATAAATGATGTTATTAAATAATTGGATGGAATAAGGATTGATTGGTGACATACTTAAATAAATAAATGTAATTTACTTATTTAAATAATCATGGAGAAATAATTATGACATTAGGACATGATTAAATAATTGAATTATGTGAGGGAGAAGCATGATCATCATAGAAAATATGGTTTGCAAGTCGCAACCATTTTTATGTATCTACATTTTTCCCCTCTTTGACAGAATGTTGTCTATCACATTGTGTCAAAGAAAAAAGTAAAAAATATGCCCTAGTGTGAAAGTAGGGAGAGGAAGGATGGTGAGGAGGTAGTGGTATGTCCCCTCGAGAGGATAGGTGGGTTGAAAGAACATGAGTGTGCTCTCAAAATGGATGACAAGATGAGAGGATGAAATAATAGAATAAATGTTAGCATGGAAGACATGGATGTTGGATGGAAAAGGAATACTTCAATATTGTGCCAAATAACATTATAGGCATTGCATAATCATCATTGGGTGGTAAAATGAGACAAATGGACAACAAAAATTATGATATGAGATAGACCAAGGTGTGCAAGGCCATCCACTTGCAAAAAATAGACAATCATAGGCAAGTAATGTCCTAACTCATAATAAGGGCTAAGTTGCCCCAGTATTTTTGTCAAGATATACCAAAGACAACAATCAAGGAAAAATAGGTCATGAATTGTCATCACACCTTTCAATCCTTCACAAGACATCCTCGAGGTAGCTAGTAACATGGCCAAGAGATAAAACCATAAAAAAGATAAGAAAAAATAGACCAATAAAATCAATAGCCATTCAATATGTTTAAAATTATTTGTTTGTCAAAGGTTGATTTCTTGACGGTTTGAAAATTTGATGATATGATAGTCTGAAAGTTTTGATAGTTTGAAAATGCCTGTGGTTAGGATGGACACATCCTAAAAAGGCCAATGACTATGTGATGGAGCCTGTCATCAGGAAAGACACATCCTGAAAAGGCCAATGATTTTTTGACGAAGTCCAATTCCAAGAAGGACGCATCTTGAAGGGGACCATAAAGTGACTAGGTTGACATTGTGTTGGAAATTTGACTAATGTTTGACTTGATGACTGATTTGACTATGTTGTCTATTGATTCATGATTCAAATGTTGGCATTTTGATGACTGTCTTGTGTCCGAGTGTCATCATGACTGACTTATTTGACTGCCATGATGAACCCTAAAGGACTGACCTAGGTGGCCTCAAGGGCTCATTGACAGATGGCCTTGCCTTCGTCATGCACTCAGAGACCTCGTAGTTCAACAAGGATGGACGAACATATTGAAGACAGATTGACATGTTTTGAATTGACCTGATGAACCCTAAGGGACTGGACCTAGGGGGCCTCGGGGGCACATCGATGATGGCCTTGCCTACATAGAAAATACATAGAGACCTCATAGTTCGACAAGGACAAAAAATGACTCTGACTGTAGTTTTGGGATTTTTCAGTGTTATCTAGATGTTCTTTTGTTTTTTTACATGTTTTGACTTTTTTGGATTTCTTTTTGAGGACATTTTCTAATTTTTATGAATTTTTTCAAGACATTTTCTGATTTTTATGGATTTTTAGGGCATTTTCTATTTTTTATGGATTTTTTCATGACATTTTCTAATTTTTATGGATTTTTTTAGGACATTTTATGATTTTTATGGATTTTTTCAGGACCAATTTTTATGTCCTTTTTCAGGACGTTCTCTAATTTTAGGTCTTTTTTAGGAATTTTTTGATTGTCAGGGACATATGCGATACCCACTATAGTCACATGATAAAAGGTTGCCCCTAGTCAATTCAAGAATGAGCCAAGTGGAACAAGGTGGAAAGGATGTGCTTTGTATGGACAGTGGACAATATGTGAGACTTGATGTCAACCATTGTTGGCCATGGAAAGAAATGGCATCATGTCAAGGTGAATGTCATGATAATGTTGGAAAAGTGGATGTTTGTTATGTTCCAAGGTAGATAGAGTGACAGTAGATGGAAAAGTGATGACTGACTACACATGGCGCCTGTTTACCAAGTTTTCACCATGGTACTTATCCAAAGTGCCTGTTTACCAAGTTTTCACTATTGGAAGAATTATTTCTCATTACTATTTTCTTTTCATTTTTTCATTTTTTTGGTGTCACCAAGATGCCTGTTTTCCAAATTTTCATCAGGGTAATAATTTTTTATATTTTTCATTTTTTTTTGTATTTTTAAAGTTTTCATCCAGACTTTCTGATGCTATGCATAGAACTTCCAAAGATGTAGATTGTTGAAGGGCTCTATTAGTTGTTCACCATCTGGAGTAGCTATCTAATATGCTCCAAAACCAAAAGAGGATGTGATGATGTAAGGACTTAGCCAATTTGGTTCGAACTTGCCAGGTTTTTCTCTGTCAGCTTGATTCTTAGGATTTTGCATGAGGACTAGGTCACCAATGTTGAATGTTTTGACCATTACTTTCTTGTTATAACTGCGAAAAAGATGATTATGATATTCCTATAGGTGATTCAGGGCATTATGTCTTCTTTCATCTAACATCTCTAACTCATGCAGTTATGATTGTTTGTACTCCTCATCATCGATCATACCCTTCATGGAGACTAGTAAAGATGGGATTTCAACCTCAATGGGAAAGATGGCTTCAGCTCCAAAGACTAGGGTGAATGGAGTGGCACCTATAGGTGTGTGGATGCTGGTGTGCTAGGTCCACAGAGCAAGGTTGAGTTGGATGTGCCAATCACAACCAACATCATTTTCTATCTTAAGAATTTTGATAATCATTTTGTTCGACACCTCAACTTGACCATTTCCTTGGGGATAATAGGGCATGGAGAAATGGTGTTGGATATGAAAGCATCCACAAAGCTCACGAACGTAATAATTTTTTAAGGGATGACCATTGTTTGTGATGATGGATTGTGGGACACCATACTGATAGATTATGTAGTTGAGGATGAATTTGGAAATTTGCTTCCCAGCTATGTAAGTGAGGGGAACAACTTCAATCCATTTGGTAAAATATTCAATAGAGGTAATGATGAATTTATGGCCATTGGTTGAGGTAGGATGGATTTTTTGCACAAGGTCAAGTTCCCATTGTGTGAAGGGCCACAAAGAAGTGATTGGACGAAGCTCTTGCATTGGAGCATGAATTAGATCATTGTGTACTTGACATTTATGACATGTTCTGAAAAACTGAAGAGCATCCTTTTCCATTATCGGCCAGTAATACCCAAGTCTCATAATATTTTTGGCTAAAGTCAGAACACTCGAATGGGATCCACATATACCCTCATGTACCTCATGTAATGATGCTCTTGCTTTGTCAATGAAGAAGGGTGTTGTCAAAGATATGACGGTAAAGTGTGTCACTGATGATGGTGTATTAGGCAGCTTTATGGATATAGTATTTTTGCTGGTTATTGGACAGGTTTGGGGCAAGGGTTTGGGAGTTGAGGTAGTCATATATGTCTTGATACCAAGGTGAATTGGGACCAACAAGCTCACAAACTATTTCATATTCAGGAATATTGTAAGTGGGAACCAACAATTGTTCCACTAAGAACTTGAATTGTGGCACATTGTTGGGAATGTCTAGGAGAGACCCGATCATAGCCATTATGTCTGGTGCCATGTTTAGTGCCCTATGAACTTGATCAAAAGAAATCATGTGGAAATATGACAGGAAGCTATCAACCATGTGTTTGTAGGGAATCAATTTTTCATCCTTAGTGTCATATTCATCATTAACTTGGTTAATTACCAACTGAGAATCACCAAAGACTAGAAGTGCTTTGATTTTCCATTTGATAGCCATTTAGAGTCCTGTGACAAGTGCCTCATATTCAACAATGTTGTTTGTGCAAGGGAAGGTGATTCTGAATGACTTAGGGATAGAGTCCCCTTGTGGTGTGATGAATAATATTCCTACTCCTAAGCCATGACTTGTGTGAGATCCATCAAAATAGAGCTTCCATGGTGATGGCAGTTCTACCTGCAAGATGGATTCATCTAGGAAATTGACCACTAATAGATGATCACCTTGTATGGGAGCATCTGCAAGTTGATTTGTTATAACTTTTCCTTTTATAGCCTTGCTTTCCACATACTGTATGTCATACTCACTCAGTATCATTACCCATTTTTCCAAACATCCTGTCAATGATACTTGACCGAGGAGATACTTCAATGGATCTATCATGGCCACTAAGTGTGTTTTATGATTCAATATGTAATGACATAATTTCTAAGCAGCAAAGACAATTGCAAGATAGGAACATTCAATGGATGTGTAGTTGAGTTCATATCTGACCAATGTGTGTCTGATGTAGTATATGGCCCGTTCTTTTTCCTCAATCTTTTTGTGCCAATAATGCCCCGAGTGTTGAGGTAGTTGCATAAATGTATAAAATAAAATGTTTTCCTTGAATGGGAGGCATGAGGACTAAAGGTGATAATAAATATTGTTTAATCTATTCAAAGGTTGCCTGACATTTATCTGTCCACATAAAGGGGATGCCCTTGTGCAAGAGATACTGAAATGGTTGAAATTTGTCTACAAGTTGTGCAATGAAGTGCCAAATGGATTGCAGTCTACCTTGTAATGTCCTTAAGTCACTGATCCCTTTGGGTGGGGCAATTTCTAATATAGATTTGGGTATGTGCAGGATCATGATGGGCCAAAAAGTGGCAATATGATGGGTATGTGGCTGATGACTATTTTTTTACCCAAAATTGATGAAACAAAAAGGGTTTTTAAAGGAGATTCTTAGCTTTCCAATGATATAAATTATGTTTTACTTTGAATTTAATAAGTAATTATTATTCATTTTCTATTCAAATTATGACTAAAGTCCTGATTGATAAGCTAATTGAAAAACATCTATAGCTTTCAAACGGTATCACATTTTTTGAATCCAAAACATGCATCACATTCTAAGCTTTGCATACTATAGGATTAAAAAAATAAAAATTGAATTTCATGAAGCTTTGACCAAGTTAAGGTGGTCAAACATACGAGTTTTTATATTTTTTAAAAATTTGTAATAAAAAATTCATAATTAATTATTTACATAGAAACAAATTATAAAAAAATATTCATCACATTGGGGCATGAGTCCTCTACTTATATCTAAAATATTATTAAAAATTATCATTTTATTATGGTTAGGGTGGTCGACAGACACCTACTTCTTATTTTTCCCTGAAATTTAAGTACCATTGCATTGAAATTTCAAATTTTCACCAAATAGATTTCAAAAAAAACCTAGTAGTTTAGAAACTACATTGAATTTTCTACAAATTCTATTCTTACAGATTTTTGAAATAATATAGATAACTTATTCAAATTTTAACATCAAGTTTCCTAACTCTGATTTTTTTGAATTTTTTGCCACTTAAGGGCCTGTTTTTTCCATGATGATCCTGCACATACCCATTTCACTTTAGCGGGGTCTACTTCAATGCCTCTATGAGAAACTATGTACCCCAAAAGTTTTCCTGACGTCACACCAAAGACACATTTCTTTAGATTCAAATGAACCTTGTATTCTTCCAACCTCTTGAAAATTTTGTCTAGTACCTTGAGATGATCTTTGTGTGTCAATGATTTTTCTAGAGGGTCATCCACATAATCTTCCATTAGTGTATGCATCATGTCATGGAATATTGTTGTCATGGCTCTTTGATATGTGGCACCCACATTCTTAAGACCGAAAGGCATGACATTCCACCAATAGGTACCCAAGGACATGTGAATGCAATTTTGTGCCAATCCTCTGGAGCAATACAAATCTGATTATAACCCAAGAAAGCATCCATAAGAGACAACATCTTGTATCCTACTATGAGGTCAACAATAATGTCTATGTTAGGCAGTGGAAAGTCATCCTTTAGGCATGCCTTATTTAAATCAAGAAAATCTGTGCAAAAGCAGATTTGACCTTTGGGCTCTATGATAGGTACAAGATTGGATATCTAGTTTGCATAATCTATTGACCTTGTGAAACTCGTGTCTAGCAACTTGTTGAGCTCAGCCTTGACCAACAATGCAATTTGTTGGTGCATCTTTCTTAACTTCTGTTAACTGGCTTAGCATTAGGTGGTGCAATACTAACTCTGGATCCAGTCTCGATATATCGGCATAAGACCATGTGAAGTTAACCTTTCATTTTGAAAAGAACTGTTGGAATTCTAGTTTTTCTTCTTTTGTTAGTGATGCAACAAAGAGAGCCATTTTGGGGTCCTCTATAGTAGCTATGTTAACTTCAATGGTGTCTTTGATAAGAATTGCTTATTTTTCCTGAGTGACAGGGAGAAAGTCCAATCCTCCATCCTTGGGTGCCTCAGGGAGGTTTTCACACTTGAATATGTCCTTTATTTATATGTTTTTATCATCAGAAGGTGCCTTTCAGTTTTCACCTAAAGACGTGTCATTTTTTATTTTATTTTTTATTTTTCATTTTACAACTAGAGGATGACACAGTCTCCCCAAAGTAGGCTACACAATCTAGGTCAATAGCAATCCAGCTTTGTGGTCTCCACTTGGTATACCCTCACACAGTCCCATGAATTATGCTATGGCCTCATCATTCTGAAATATGTCCATAACTGGCGAGACTTGTTGATCCCAATCAATTAGCTATGGGTAGACTAAGGAAATACCCTCATCAGTATTGGGGAATGGTGCGGGGGACGTGGAAAGCATGCCAATAGATTCAAAGAGGTTAAAGATAAAATTGTCATCATCCAACTCCACATCAGATTCTATCCAATATTCTCCTTCACTTGATTCATACTCATTGTAAAAATAAGGGATGAATGGACTGGCATTGGGGTCGGTAGTGTCATGTGGTAGGTTAGATGATTCCAAGTGAGGGTCATTGCTATCAGATGGTTGGATGCATTTGGTGGAAGGATGGTCAATGGGGCTAGAATATAATTCAGACTTGGCATTGTTCCTCAATACTTTAGAGTTGCCATTATTTAGTGTTGAATCAAGCTTAAATTTTTTTTGGAACCTCTCTTAAAATGTAGGTTCTCCAGGTTCAAGGAACAAGTCATCAAGGAAACAGTCACTTAGGGATCATTGGGAGCCAAATTACCATTCTTGTGATTCAGTTTCGATAAAGGGGTCTTCAATTGTCTTGACATATTTTGAAGCATTCACTCTCTCACTCGAGAGTATAGTGGTACATTGATCACCATATTCAAGTGGTCCTAACCCTAACCCAAGACATTTTGGTCTTCCTGTAGGCATTAGAGGCTCCCATCTTCCTATTTTTTCTTTTCCAAGTCCACTAGTTCCATCGTAGCCTTTTTCCCTTACTATGTCATATCCTTTACCATATATCTCTACTGGCAATGGGGGTGGACTTGTAGGTTCTCTATAGATCCAAGACAATAAATCTGTTGTGTCTTCTTTGCTCATGTTTCCCCATTTTATGAATATTTTTTTTGGAGGAACTTTGAAAACTTCCTTTGGCTCTATCATGAAACAAGGCTTGCCATAGCCCTTAGGAGAGTTGGGTATTTTTGTTATGTAGTAGGCCGTGTTTAGCTTATATTCTCCACACCCTTGGTCCTATATCTTGACACTTGGATCAACACTTGGGGTGGTGGATGATGTGGTCGATGTCAAAGAGGTGGATACGACTTCCGACGAGGTGGATGCAGATGTTGAAGCAGCTGATGTAGACATGGAGGACTTAGCAAGTGTGGATGGATCAATGTATTTGGAGGAAAAAGTTGTTGAAGCTTCACAATTAATGGGAACTTGGCACTTAGAGATGCCTCTTAAATTTGTGATAGGTGGATGGGACAACCTTTAGGGCATGAATCCAAGGTCGACCAAGCAAAATCTTGTAAGGAAGTTCCAAATCTAAGACTTGACAAGTTGTATCCACAATGACTGGTCCTATCTAAATAGGAAGTGTGATTATGCCCTCAGAGGAGCATTCTTCATCATCATATTCCTTGATAACTATTCTCTTTGTAGCATCTACACAAGCATCAAAAAATCCTAGAGCCTTAACTAGTTTTAAGGCGAATATGTTCAGTCCTACTCTGCCATCTACTAAAACTCATCTTACCTTATGTTTATGGATGAATACTTCAATATGAAGTGCGTCATTATGATTGGATTTGGGTGATGAGTAATCTTGGTCTAAAAATTTTATGTGATGGGGAATGGTTAGGTATCCCACTATGGCCTCAAATTGGTTAACATCAATGTCCTAAGGGATGGAAGACTCTTGTAATGTTTTGTGAAGTATGGCCTTGTGTGCTAGGGAAATGCATAATAGCTCAAGGATAGAGATTTGTGTGGGTGTTTTCCCTAGCTAGTCAATGAGGTTGAACTTTCCTTTGGACTAAGGTTGTTTGGTCGATGAACGGGGTTGTGACTGTTGGGTGGATCATGGACTAGGTATCGTTATCTTTGGTTGTCTAGGAGAAGGAGGACCAACTATGGTGAATTTTACCCTATGGGTAGTTACATTACATGTAGGGGCTCTCTTGATGGTGATTGTGTTGATATGTTCATCAGAGTTTCTAATATGATTAATAATGGGTCGGCCAAAATAATCAAACCCAATGCAGGCATAATTAGCTAGATTATTGTTATTAGCCTTTGACATAGAGGGGTTATTTGAACCATGGTCCTGTAGTGGGTTTTTGTGGATAGTATGATTTTAGTTTGATGTCAACTGTGGTCCACCTAGCTGAATGCTACAATTCTCAATGAGGTCTTGTACGATATTTATTAACTATCAACAAGAGGAATTTTTATGTCCTTTTGCTTGGTGGTAATTGCAGAAAGCATTGTCATCCCACAAAGATGGCTTGAATTTTATTGGGTCATATGGCTTAGGATCCTGTAGTGTACTATTGATGGAGCTTGTTAAGGATGTCTTCAATAGGTTCACCTAAGGGGGTGTATGTATGAATCTTGGGGAATTGACGAGGTTGCCTCTAGTTTTGATTATTATGATTGTTTTCATTTATTTGAATGGCATTAGCAGTAGGTGTCGGTGTGGTCATTTGTGTATTTTGTGGTTGAGCTCCTTTAAGAGTAAGTACATGACCCATTGTGTTGACAGCTTTGGTGTCAACAACATTATCATTGGTAATGTGTTTGTTCTTGACCTAGTATTTATTCTTTTCTATCGGTGGGTTTGTGTTTGTGTTATTAGGGCCATATTTTAGTTCTCCTTTAGCAATAAGGGTCTTCTCAAGTTGGACACCCTTTTCTACTAAGTCTGTAAATGTTGTACAATAGTGAACTTGCAAGCCATATTTCAATGGGCCTAGGAGTGTTTGGACAAACATTTCAACTTTTTCTTTTTCAGGTATGTCAATATGGCAATGACTTGCTAGACCTCTCTATCTTTGGAAGAATGGGGTAAAATCCTCACCAGCTTCTTCCTGTGTAAGTGTGCATAAACTAGTGATGGAGATGTTGGCCATATCAATGTTGTATGTGTAATTTTCCACAAATTTGTCTGCAAGTTGGTCCCATGATTTTATTCCCTTTCATAAATTGGAAAACCACTCAAGTGCGGGACCTGCAAGACTCTTAGGGAAGAGTCTCATCAAGTATGTATGTTCATAAGCAATGTCCACATAATTGGTTGTGAATTATCGAATGTGTTAAAGTGGGTTTGTCTTGCCTTTGTACTTAGTGAAGTTTGGTGCCACGTACCCAGGAGGGAATGGTGGCATGTATAGATTTGTGTCGAAAGAGTGTGGGCATAGTTCATATGACGTGTGTGGATTTTTAGAGGACATTTGCATGGTCTCTATTTGCTTTTGTATGTTTTCCACTTGAGTTGTCAAAGCATCTATTATGGGATTGTTTGTTGCATCACACATAGGAGTGAGGGGTATCCCATGGTTCCCCATTTGTTGGGATGAGGTGTTTTGATTTAGTTGTGAAATGTGTTGCTGTGAGAGGTATGACGTGTTTTAATTTGAATGTTGTTTGTGTTAGAAAGCAAGATCACCTGCATGCAATCAATCACCTGTCACATGCAAAAGACATGCAGAACCAAAGAAGATGTTCTGTAAACCTCAAAGTAAAAATGCATTATTGAGAATCAATTATTACATAGAGATCAATCCTTATGAAGGAGATCAAGAAACCCTAAAAGGGAAACCCTAAATGAAACCCTAGTGTGCACACTTAATAATTAATCAATTATTAATGTGCCTAAGTTTAGCTTAAGTAACTAAAGGAATAAGTGACTTAATTAATTAACCAATATGATATAATTAATTAAGTGAAATAAATTATTACTCTAACAACCCCCCTTAAGATGAACTTAGGAAGAAGCTAAAACACTAGAATAAGATGCATGAAAGCAAAGATGGGTCCCAACAACTAGGCTTGATCAGGTACCCATTTACAAATGCAAGAATGAGGTAGAGAAGGAAAAACCCAATGGGACAAAACCCCCTACAATGAGATAACATGCTACAAAGAAGCACTAGAAGAACACTGTGGAGTAACACTGGAACCTGATTCTGGAAAGCAAGGAAAGATACTTCTATTTACTACTGAAACCAGATGAGAGTCATTGATTAACTCAAGGAATCATGATAAAGCAACAGCAGACCCGATGCCACGGAACACTCAAAAAATCCAAATGGGAACAACCCTAGAATCTATGAAACAACAAGTGATTATTGAATGATGTATTACTAAAAATGAAGTGCAAAGATGCAAGCTACACCCTCCCAACTACCAAAACATCCAAGTAATCTCCAAACAACCCATCGGGCCAAATCTGAACTAAGAAATCAACCTAGGATAGATACATAAAAAGAGCATGGACAGCAACATAGAGCTCCTTAATACCTTTCCAATGCTGTGAAGAGAGCAAAAATCAGAGATACTGGCAAAAGGTTATGAGCTCGAAAGTCCAAAATAAACATCTGACTTCAAATAGTAATAAATGCAGGAAAATAGTAAAATACTAAAAAATAAACATCACTAGAAAGTGCTCAGAACCAACTTTCCGACGATATCTCATTTGCCCGATTTCAATACCGTATGCCCAAGTTATGACCAAAAGAAAAAAATGCTCTTTTAGGGCAGACTAGGGTTAGGAGGGGCAATGAGGGTCATACAGCCGCTGACGTTAGGCTGATGTCATCACTTGACGAGTGTAAAATTGATGGCCATCTAGCCGTTGCCACAAAAATTTGGCCCCCCTGCAAAAAAAATTTGACAGAGCCCCTGGTCACTGATATGGCTAATGGCTGGGTGCCGGAGTTGGCTGGGGGCTGGTCGCTGGCCCATAGTCCCCAATATGACCCTGGGCATGCAGAGAGGGCCTACAGGGGCTGGCGGACTAGCCTACGGGGCATCAGAGGTGGAGGTTGTGGCAGACCGGCGGCGGTGGCTGACCGGTGGCCGTCGGGCGACAGGAACCTTCTGTACTGGGAGCGCCGACCTGTAAATAAAAAAAAAGTTTTTTAATTTTTAATTTATTTTCGTGCCTCAGGGAACATGCTGGGGAGGCCGTACAACTTCCCTAGCAATTTTTTTCCTTCTGGATCAACTGCTCCAAAATCGATGAAACGATAGGCGTTCTTATGGTTTTTGGCTACTGTGAACGTGATGGCGGTGTCCGTTTGAGCCCAAAGTGTCCTAAAAAATTGGCTACCCCTAGATCTTGCAAAAAAGATGCCTATGGAAACCCTTGCATTGGAAATTCACTAAAAATCTATATCTTCAGATCACGAACAGGCAGCTGCAAATCTAGAGCTCTGATACCATGTTAGAAACCAAGATCACCTGCATGCAATCAATCACCTGTCACATGCAAAAGAAATGCAGAACCAAAGAAGATGTTTTGTATACTTCAAAGTAAAAATTCATTATTGAGAATCAATTATTACAAAGAGATCAATCCTTATGAAAGAGATCAAGAAACCCTAAAAGGGAAACCCTAAATGAAACCCTAGTGTGCACACTTAATAATTAATCAATTATTAATGTGCCTAAGTTTAGCTTAAGTAACTAAAGGAATAAGTGACTTAATTAATTAACCAATATGATATAATTAATTAAGTGAAATAACTTATTACTCTAACAGTTTGTATTGCACATTTTGATTAGGGATTTGTTGATGTGTGTGAATGTGTGATGCATATGTGGGAATGTGTCCTCCAGCCATATTAGTTGATATTTGTGGGATGTGTTGACCTTGAATATTTTGGTGCCCAAAGGAAGTCATGTGTTGTGTCATTTGAGTGCCTTGTCCAGATTGATAGAATTTTCCATGGGGAATGTTGGTGTTTTTCCCTTGGGAAGTACTAGTATTGAGTTGTGATGACGTGTTGACATTTGGCTATGGTTCTCTAATAAAAATATGTCATTTATTTCCTCCAAAGGGAATGAATGAGGTCCCTCCAATGGATGTTGCATTGATTGAGTTGGAGGTATTTGGATTGGAGGTGCCACTAGAGGTAGCATTGATGGTGTTTGTATTATTTTTTGTGGTGGAGGTATTGTTTGTGTTTTGTTGAGGTGTTGAGTGTGACTGATTGGGTTATTTTGTGTCATTGGGAGAAGCAGGTCTTATGGTGTTAATGTCAAAGCCTCATGGTAAATTTGCCACTTGGTCTAAAAGCATAGCTAAATATCTATAAGGATCGTTCAAGACCAAGTCCTCCACAAAGGAGGCTAATTTAGGATTTTCGGATGCACCCTCTAAGTCCTCTGCAAGCACTTGGCCATTTTGGTCTCTCTGTATGAATGGTTCAAATGGATTTTGAGAGGAAGATGGTATGTTTATGTCACTGAAAGGATTGATATAAGATTCCCCCATGTCTGTGTTTGAGTTCATGTTGTAGGGGTTATTTCCTTGTCTGAAAGGATCCATTTGTCTTCTTTTCCTTTGGAGTCGTCTCAACCATAAAATTATTGCTCAAATGAAGGAATGATAAGGGCAACTAAGTGTGAGGATGACACTAATCTATGTTTTTGTATTGTTGGAATAAAGGGATGAACTTGCAAAATGATAATGTTTCCTAAAGGAAATGGCTAATGCAAAGTGACAATGTAAAAGGGGAGGGACTAAAATGAATGATGGACTAAAGTTTCGGGGTATGGTATGTAGAATGCAAGGTCTAAGGAGACTCTAAGGTGCAATCACTTTTGGTAGACTTAAAGAAAAGTACAATAACCATTCAAGGTTTGGTCAATGTCTCAATTTGGATTGTCAAGGGACTTGTTTGTAGGACTAGCTGACAAGATGACAAAATGACAAAATGACAAAGTGAGGTTTCCACACTAGAATTATGAGTGGGAAGCGACTCACAAAAAGGACAAGAGACTAAAAGATTGATTATGTTTAATTCCAATGAAAATTTAATCTTGAAGACAAATATTTGACAAGGTATGGTAAGTTTTCCTATTCTCAAGTCTACAAAAATGAGGACCTAAAAGCTAGTTTATTGTTGGAAATGATGATGATGGATTCTAAGGTGCAACTAGGATGTGAAATGGTAGACCTATGGTGAAACTAAATGAAAATTAAAATGTAAGGATGGAGCTTTTGAGCAATTCTTTTTCTGGTTTTGAACAATGACTATTGAGGAAATATGTCTGAAAATAGATTGGAAATGTTTGATCTTGGGTTTTTGATAGTGACAGTGATTTTCCAATTGATAGGAAATTGTGTTGTTTCAGGTCACGAATGTGTTTCAATTTTTCAAATGCGTCGTGGTTTACGTGAATGTGGCAGTATGGGTCATAGATACAACTCAATAAATGAATTATAGTTTTTTAGAAAGCAAATACAATACAGACCAGTCAAGTGTGTTGTTACAGGGAGAAAATGTGGTTTAGCAGAGTGATTGCAGCTTAGAAAGTCTCAAATGCATTGTAGGCTGAATAAAGGTCTGATTTGTTTGTAATTTTTGCTAGTCTCCAGAAGTGTTTGAGTTTGAGTGAGTGTTTCCAAGTCTGTGAAAAGTGTTTGGTTGTTCAATGTCTCAGAAAACACTTGGAAAATACAATGTTTTTTTTGAAATCATGCACAATGAAGACAAGTACAACCTAGGTTAGGCAAGGACTATATCCACTAGATTCCTTGCGGGATTCCCCAATCGCACTTATTCTTAGCATGTGAATTCAAAAGTTTGACCACACAGGCTCCCCCTTACATTGCACTCACTTCTCAGGGCAACCAAGCTTCCAACCTCCATAAATCTCCCATGGCAGGCTGATCACCTCTACTAAGAACTACAAGAATGTCTATGCCTTTGCAATGACCGTTGATGCACCAGTAAGTATATGGGTTTTTGGCCACTACACAAGAAGGTTCTAGTAGATACTTGGGGATGTGGCACCTCATGAGTGTACAACAAGCCACTTTAGACTTTAACCAATCTACTAGGGGATCTTATACCTTTACAAGAAAAGATAGGTACCCGTTTTCAAAAGAAACAGCACGGCTAAGGCCTACATACTACGAAGACTTCACAATTTAGTCTCATCCTTTTATATACCAGTCCGAGTGAAAAACTGGTTGGAGTTGTTCCCTCTTCCAAGGTAGGCCCCTCTAAGGTTAAAAGAAAAAATAAGGTGGGTCTAGTTTCTGATCACCAAGCTTGCACAAGGTGAGAGCATACTCGCTACCACCTTCAAACACAATCAAGCAATGTTCTTTAACCTCCTACTTAAATCTAGATGAGATAAATAGTTGTTTTTTTTAGAGCACCAATGGAAGTGTTTGGGTGCTTATACAAATTTTCTAAAGGTGTTTTTGATTCTCAAGTTTTCCAAATGGTGCGAGAGAAAAGCATACACACCTAGAAACAAAATGCAAACCACAAGACAATGCAAGCACTTGTAAATTTTAAACTCACTTATGATGTCAACTCAAACATGCAAGTTCTTTTTTAAGCCCACTAATCATTTCATGGGAAAAAGGCACTCAAGATAAAGAAAAAATGAAGCATGAGCCTTGCAAAACACGATGAGTAGTTTAGAGTCTCCAATCTTTGACAAGCGACAGTTGACATTGCAAATATTGAATTGTGGACATTCAAACCTGCAAAAAGGTCAAAGATTAGCTAGAAATCAAAATTAAACTAGAAAAAATAACATTAATCTAGCTAATAAAAACAAACAAAATTAATGTAATAAAAAATAAATTTAATGAGAATTAAAAATTAATCTAATCTAAAATTCAAAAAATAAAAAATAAAAAAATTCTAAATTAATTAATCTAAAAATCTAAAAAAAAATCTAATAATCTAATCTAAATTACTAAATTAAATCTAATCTAAAGTTACATTTAAATTTACTAAATTAATTAATCCAAAGATCTCAAAAAAAAATCTAAAAATAATCTAATCTAACTAAATTAGTAAAAACTAAGATTTAATCAAAGTTAAAAAAAATTATTAAAGCTTAATCTAATCTAACTTACTAAAAGTAAATCTAATTGAAATTTACTAAATTAAATTACTAAAAATTAAATGTAATCTAAAGTTACTAAATTAAATCCATTCTAAATTAACATCTAAATTTATGAAGTTAATTAATCTAAAAATCTAAAATTTAAGATGAGATGGCTAAAGTCTAATTAAAAATCTAATGAAAGATCTAAATCCAAATTTAGGTTATTATTCAAAATAAAAATAAAATAAAATAAAATAAATCTAAATTAAGATCTAAGTTAAATTAAAAACCTAAATTAAATTTCTACATTAGAATCCAAACTAAAAATCTAAATCTAAAATTAAAATAAGTTTAAAAACAAAATTCTCAATAACAAAATCTAAATCTAAATCCAAAAATCTGTGTGAAATCTAAAAAGGTCTAAAATTTACGCCAAAAAAAATCTGAGATTTAATTAAGAATCTAAAAAAAATCTAATTAAACATTAAAACTAATTAAGGTCTAATCTAAAAATCTAAAACCTATTTAAAATATAATTAAGAATCTAATTAAAATCTAAATTCAATCAAGATGCAATCGAAAATTAAATTAAATTAAATCTAAATCTAATGAAGATCTACATTAAATTAAAAGCTAAGCTAACCAAGTTTTAATAGAAATCTAAAGTAAATTAAAAAATCTAACTAAAATTGATTTTCTCCGCTGTAAAAGTTGTAGTTATATTACGCAACACAAGGCTTCTCATTCAGGGCTCCCCCCAACATTCATTTCCCACCTTCTCATCACACACATTTCAATAATAATTGCAATAATAGCTTTACAGTGGAAAATTATGAGGAAAAAGGGGAAATATGGGTCCTGGCAATGAAGGAATTGCTCTACATGCCGCACTCTGATTATTTTCAAAGGCTCGCCATTGAGAATGTCGTTTGGGAGGAAAGTCTTCGTGTTGTGTTGTGGATTCTGCAGGTGCAAAAATTTCACTGCACTTTCATCCTGAAATGATGTTGTTGGCTATTAACTATGTGGATCATTCATGGCCTGGACATTGAAACCAAATTATTTAAGTGGTTTTCAAAAAATCTAAACTTCATCTAAAGTGAAAAAAAATGATATTTGATTTAAATGAATGAAAAGTAAAATCTAATTTATATTAACAAAAATAAAATTAATCTAAGAAAAAAAATTACCAAACAAAATTTAAAACTAACTATAAATATTAAGACGGAAAAAACCTAAATAAAATCTAAATATGAATAGAAGCCAAATGAAACTTTTCTGAAAGTTGTTTGCCACAACCGACCATGCCAATGCAAAAATTTTCAATTTTGACACTTAGAAAGTAAATACATCAATCACAATTAATGCTTCAATAGTTCAAAATCCAAAAAAAAAGTGTCAAGGGGAAGTAATGAATGCAGTGAGTTTAGCCAACTGCCAGCCGCTCATAGCTGACCAGGCACCGTTCTGAGCAGACTAGGAGTTGTGTTGGTCTACAAAGAACATTAGAAAATTCATGCCATGAAAGTAAATTCTATTGGTAAAGATACAACATCATTTGACCACTGATACAATGTTGGTTATGTCTAAGAGATTCTAAGATACATCGCCATGAAAGAAAGTTGGACAAGATACAACGCCATTCAACTCAGTGTATTGAGAGTAATGCCATGGACTTTCCCTTGTTTTCTTTTCTTACTGCATGTGATAAAAAAGTTAAGAGATGTGCTGAAACAAAACACTCATAAAATAACTGTCATAAAGACATGTAATAAGTTCACCGAAGTCAGAGGAAAAGATCATCACAAAAGTTGGCATTTTAAGATTATGGGAAAAAATTCCTTGAGAGGGGGCATGATAAATATGTAGACATGGGAAAGAATGGGGTGCTCAAAACATATACCATGCAGAGTTGCAACAATACATGGGGGCACAAGATACAATGATGCCTTCTCTATTTATTTGTAAGGTAAACAAGGATGCTTAAATGGATGTGACAGTGGTTAAGGCGGGGGCTCTAGCAAAGGGACTTTAGTCAAAGAGAAGCTTGAAATTGTTTGAAAATGGATAGCGTGGGATACCTCCCTCAAACAAACTCCTCAAAGTGTTACCTGCAATCAAGGAAATTGAAAGGTGTGCAACCCAAATAATTAATGAAAGCCACATGAGAGACATGTAAATAAAGCTGCATAAAGCATCATCCAGAAGCCATCCAAAACAATGAGGTGTCACAAAATAATATGAGGCATTTAGGTTCACCAAATGTATTAGTGAAATATTTTCTAATTAGATTGCAAGTAACATAATAACTGAAATCCCTAACAACAATAGAGCACAATGAAAACAAGAAGCATAAGAATAGTGAAACAACATCACCTAGTCTTCAAGCTTCCATTGGTTGACCTCCATTGGCCTTCTCCATCTTGCTGAAAAAATGGTATAATTTCCCTCAAATTTGAAGTGCAAATATCACCTATGACCAAGACAAGCAAAATATTGAATATTTGTGAGTGCTCAAGTATTCAAGTCCTTAAGCATGTGTGGAACTTGTGTCTGAATGACTCTATGTGTTGAACAAAATGACTTGAAAGAGGGACTTTTAAAGAATGGAAACTGAGAATGGATGGCTAGGATTAAAATTTGGTCAAGCCCTAAGATCAACAACTAGGATTCAATGTGATTAGTAGCATTAGGGTTAGGGAAATATTATGTCAAAGTTAGGTCAAGCCTTGAAATGGAGGGTTGAGATTTAATAGGAGAGAATCAAATCAATGGTGGAGAAAAAGAGGTAGTTGGAATAATAGAAATGATTTAATTTATGGAGAAAGGTTGACTTATGAATTAAATAATGGTTTAATTCATAAATGAGAATGAGACAAAAGACAATAAATAATTGTTTTAATTATTTATTTGGTGGGATGGAAAGTGAGTTAAATGGATAATGTTATTTAATTGAAGGATAAATGGTAATGTTATTAAATAATTGGATGGAATAAGGATTGATTAGTGACATACTTAAATAAATAAATGTAATTTACTTATTTAAATAATCGTGGAGGAATAATTATGACATTAGGACATGATTAAATAATTGAATTATGTGAGGGAGAAGCATGGTCATCATAGAAAATATGGTTTGCAAGTCAAGACCATTTATAGGTATCTACACTTACTATTATATGCATAGGAGTATTTGGATGGTGTAGGTTCAATAAGTTTAAGAAGATACTAATTCACACCCCCTCTCAGTATCTTGGGTATTCAACAATTGGCATAAAATATTGGTTCCTTCGAAGAAGCCTAATAGCTTGAGGAAGATCATGAAGATGGGACAAATGGATGATAAAGAACTATGGACAACTCTTGAAGATCTTAACAAGGATAAAAATAAAAATAAAGATCTGAAAGAAAATATTCATGAAGCAAATGAATGCATTAGGATATGGAAAAAGCAATTGAAGAAATTTAAAGAAAGACGTAGAGAAGTAAGTGAGCAATTAAAACAAGTAAATGAAGAGATCACTAGTTTGAAGGTGCAAGTGGAGGAAAAAAATAAAATTGAAGATTGTCTGAATGCATTGGTGTAAAGAAAGACTGATGAATGCTCAAGGCTAGAACAAGAAGTGGTAAACTTGAAAGCAGATCTAGAAAAAGGAAGAATTTGTGATGATAAGTTCAAAACAAGGTCCACCAAGCTCGATGAGTTGATTGTAGGACATAAACCAACTAAAGACAAGGGTGGTTTGGGAATGGAAGCATGTGAAAGCTCAAAGGCTATGTAGACCCCAAACACATTGGACAATAAAAACACTCAAGATAAAGGAAAGAAAACAAGAAATCCAAAAATCTTTGCTAAGTGACCGCCTATCAGACAACCAAATGGTCAAAGGTATCCATATTTCAATGGTTTTTTTTTCATGCAATAAATTTGGTCACAAGGAAATAGAGTGTAGAAGTGGAATAAACAAATATGTTAGATCATTCTTTGGACAATGTTTTGCATGCAAGAAAGTTGGACATAGAGCTAGTGAATGCACAACTCAGATGATGAATTGATTTAATGGAGGAAGAATGAATCAATCATTTGTTGGCTACTGCTATGCATGTAATAATTTTGGACAAAAATAAAATTAGTGCATATCAAGGATTAATGGAGGTCAAAAAAATTAGAAAAATGTTGATTGCTACAATTACAAGAAACCCAAAGACATTTCAAGAGTTTGTAAAAGTAAAAGGGGAAAACAATCTGATCTAGAAAAGAAGAATGAACCAATGAAGACAATTGCCAAGAATGAGGTTAAGAAAGAAATGAAGAAGATATGGAAGAAGAAAGAAGAACCGACAACATCAAATATGTCTATTCCCTCATCTGGTGTAGACAATTCCTCCAACAACTAGACCCAACATGGTCTTAGGGGGAGAATTAATAGTAAATTATTCAAACCACCTAGATATTTGGTGTGTCAGATATTGGTATAAAGATATTTTGTGAAGATTTAATAAACAAAACTTATGCAAAAGGAATTGGAAGAAAATTTGTAGGCATGATCATTTGTGGAGAAAATTAGAGGTTTTTAGTGCAATGAATAAGTTTTTATCAGGTTTTTGAATTCTACCACATTTAATGTGAATTAGGGCACCTCGTTGATCTATAAAGTGGATTTGTAAGGTGTTTTGATCACTTATGCATTTGAATAAAGTGGAGAGAAATTTGGAGC
Organism: Sequoia sempervirens; assembly: GCA_007258455.2. NCBI lineage: Eukaryota > Viridiplantae > Streptophyta > Pinopsida > Cupressales > Cupressaceae > Sequoia > Sequoia sempervirens. The sequence goes on from VDFB02358134.1 coordinate 64,870,305, forward strand.
AATCTTGAGGTGACTTGAAGAGTGAGTTGTGCAAACCCTAGCTCTAGTTCTCGTGAAAGAAAAAAGTATTTTACTCTTATGTGTTGTTGTGGGTTTTTGTGAATCTTCTTTTTGAAATCATTAGATCTTAGTGTGTGAAAATATGGCAACCCTTATAATTTTAAACGTGTTAGAAATACCTAGACCTTCCTACAAGAAGTGTTCCATGAAGGTATTCAAATATGACCCTCTGGGTGCCTTCTCATCAATTCTTCACGGTGTCATGCCCTCTGAAGACACTAGAATGTACATTCATGTCAAAAATAAGGAATATAATCACAAAAAAATGATAGATATGTGGCACAATGAGCTCAATGGGGATGATTTCTTGGTAAAATACAAGTACAAAAATATTGTTGTGAAGAAGCTAGATCGATGGAATTGATTTCCTAACTTTAGTTCCACTCTTGATTAAAAGTATGTTAAACCTATTCTTAGCAGAATTCATGATAAGTTTTTATGGACTGGAAGACCTCACCTAATAACCAAAGAAGTGATTAAGGTAGTTACCATACTCTGTGATACTGGACTGGTACCAATGTTGAAATCTGTGAAAAATGAAGTGGTGATAAAACTCACCTAAGAAAAATTTGGCAGAAGATACCTTGCAACAAAACCCATTACCAATATTTCTATGAAGTATGTAGCCATAATAATCAGTCACAAGATCTATTTTACAAATAGGGAAGATTATGTGTCTACTACAACTATATACACCAGATATGACATGGAAGAAAATGGAGTAGAATATGATCTATGTGAGCTTCTTCGATAGCAATTGTTTGAAAATATGAAGATGACAAGGGAAAAAAATATGCATTTAAGTTTGGCTCCTTGATTGTTTGTTTATTGTTCTACTTTCTTAGAGAACTTCCTGAAAAGATGATGTGGTAATTTGGGATACATCAAGACCTATTGTACATCAAAATTTTGATTATATGCACAACTTGGGTGATCTGAAGAATTAGGCAACATGAATGGATGAGAAAGGATCCCAAAGAAAATTGTTGAAAAGTACAAAGATGACATCATATTTCTTATCTCATCAGATGAGTGCATGATTGAAGTAGTTGAACCCTAGACTATTTGGATCCAACCATTGGGTTATGAAGTTATCGAGGATTAAGAAGAAGGCTATGTGCAAGCTT